>BJKM01000277.1:0-42500 GCA_015082035.1 Chaenogobius annularis | reverse complement strand
TCTGTCTGAAATACTATTAAGTTTTCATGTGATACTTTTATTCAAATCAGTTTGACTCTGTATCTGTACTTTTAAGTAGTAACAGTGTCCTTCTTCCACCATGATCTAATGATAATAATGCAAATAATATATATGTGTATAGTATAGTAGTATAGACTTTCGCAGATGTTATTTGCTTACATGTACAACTGAATGTAATAGGCTGGTGATGTGCAATTATCAGGCTATTATTGCATTTAAATGTTAATGGGTCTGCAAAATCTTACCCAAAATGAATTTTTTTATATACTTTTTTTTTATAGAATTTATTCTTACAACTAATATTCTGACTAGCTGCAAGGTTCAAAATTGACTGGGCTAGCCTTTACAAAAATACATATATATATATAAAAAAAAACATTTAAAAGCTTTTACTTTCACACACAAAAAAGTTAGAGAAAAAAAGAAATAATAAAGAAATTGTTGCTTGACATTGCATTACATTCCAATAGCATGTTAGCTACATATTAGCCTAAATAAACTAGAAGACGAGGCTAGCTTATTAGTTAATATGCTGCAGTCTTCAATGCTAGAACAGAGGTGGCAGCACAAATATTAGCTAAAAATGTTCCAAAAAACTGGAACATCGGACCAGCGCGGTGGATGGCGTGTACAAATGCGGTGTTGGGTCTTACCTGTCGCCGTGAGGAGGAGAAGAGAGACCCGCAGACCGCTGGAGGACCGGATGGTGACTACACGCGCTCACCTGACGCTTTTAAAACACCTGTCTCTGGACGCCCCGCCCACCGACGCACAGACGTGCGGCAGCAGGGCCGCGCGCGCCTGTGGCGGAACGCGGATTTCACCCTGACAACCGTCCGAAGTCTCGAGAACATAAGAGGATGTTTGATTTGCATGGCGTGAATCATTTGAATATATGATATGAGCAAGCTATTGAGTTGTAAGTATTTGGTTATTTATTTAAAAAAGAAACATCGACACAAATAATAATAATGATTTTTGGCAATATTTGGCTATACAAAATACATACAAATATATCAAAAACTGGACATCCATGATACCATGATATCCATCTAAGCAGGAAGACAATGAGTGTTATGTAATGTATACGTGAAAATAATAATGAGTTATCTCGATGGATCTAAGCCCTGAGAAGGAGTGAGGGGCCTGGGGTGAATCTGGACAAAGGGCCCATTCACTGGAGCTCTGATGTCCCCTCTACAACATGTCCCCTCTACAACAGGACACAAGGAGAAGACATTGAGGACACATTGTAGTCCATTACACACACAAACACCTGCTACAGTTCATTATTCTACATCAAATCCATGAGAAAAGCTCTACACGAATGGGTTAAACAGTATTTCAAAGCTAACAAGAAAACTATCAACATTAGTATTACTAGTTACAGTATTTGTACTTCCAGGCCTCCTCCTCCTCCTACTACTACTACTACCACTACTACCATTGTTTCTAGATCTAGGCATGGCAAATAAAAGTGCTTTACCGTACAATAAACGTACACAATTACTACTACTACTACTACTAGTTGCAGTATTTGTACTACCAGGCCTCCTACCACTACTACTACTACTACTACTACTATTGTTACAAGTACTAGGCAAGGCAAATAAAAGTGCTTTACCGTACAATAAACGTACAAAATTACTACTACTACTACTACTACTAGTTGCAGTATTTGTGCTTCCAGGCCTCCTACTACTACTACTACTACTACTACTACTACTACTACTACTACTACTACTACAACTACTACTACTACTACTACTACTACTACTACTGCTACTAGTACAAGGCAAGGCAGATAAAGTGCTTTACAATACAATAAACATGCATTAAAATCACTGTGTTATACTACTACTACTACTACTACTACTACTACTACTGCTTCTACTACTACTACTACTGTATATACTCATGTGAAAATTGTCTATTTCTTTGCAGAAAAGGGTGTCTACTCCAAATGCTTTTTCTCAGTGAAGCTTGAACTCCACTTTGGTTCAGTAATTTGCACAGGTATAATAGTTTTTCACTCCTCTTCCTCTGGTTTGTGTAATTGAATGGGTTCTTTTCACATGCATTCCTCAGCCAATCACAGAGAGCCGTGATCCTAAACGCTGAGCTGGCCTTGGACGTGATCCAAAACCATCACCATATGAACCACAATAAGATAAACTAAGTGGAATTTTACGACAACAAAGAGCTGGCATCGAGGCAGCCAAAACTAACAGCATGTGACGTCAGGCTGCACCCGAAGAACGGGAATACTTCTACTACTATCATTATGTGAGTAAGTCCCGCCTTCTTTTGTAAAGTACTTTAAAAGCATTAAGTACACGTAAGTATCTCAAGTAGGGTTTGAAGGATTCCATTTAATGAAAAAGGGTGAAAGCCAGAGGTAAAAAAAAAATAAATATGCCCTTAAAGCATGAACAATGTCTTTAACTCAGAGTGAACAAATTGCTTATTAAGAATGATTCATGCTTCGTAATTACTTAATACAGACCCTAACTCCTGAATTAAGTAGTTCCTAAGCCGGAATCATTCTTATTTGTTCATTATTAATTATGTTCGTGCTTTATTAAGGCTAATTAAGGTGTAGTTAATGTCAAGTGTTACCCAAGTAATAAAACAACATTTAAAAAAAGAGAACTACTAAAGAAGTGTTTGGTGAAAGTTCTTTATGGTTTATTAAGTCAAGGAAGCAGGAAAAATATTACTATGCGTAAAATCAGATAACAGAATCTTATCACAAACTTTAAAATATCCTTATATAGAATTTATTTTTGTAACGCCCAAAATCACAGCAGCAGTTGCCTCGAGGGGCGAGAGTGGAAAAAACAGAATAAAAACAGAATAAACCGTGTTGATAGGGACTTGGTAATGTCCCAGCATCCCGTGTCCTTAGTATCCTTATTCTGCATTCGCAAACACTTAACAGGCCAAAGCTCAGACAATGTTCTCTGACTTCCTGTTCTGAGCACTCAAGCAAAATGCGACTTAGAGGAAACTAATGATGAGGAAAAGGTTGAAAGCTCATTCATTTTGATTTAGCACAATATATATCGCCTTTAATGGAACATTCCAAGCAAAGTGACAAACCCGCCATCAGAAAAGTTACATAGTGCATCACTCGGAGGAAAAATAACTGCCCACCCCTGGGCTAAAGCAAGAAAGATGTCCAAAAAAAGACAAGTCAAGAATATGTATATAGTGATGTTATGGCATATTCCATACGTTTGAATGTATTCAAATTTATGAAAAGTTCATTGAATCCAGCTTTTTTAGATTATTTATTGGATCTAGATATGCTTTACAGGCATTTCAGAATCAGAATCAGAAAGAGTTTATTGCCATTGTCACTGAACAAACTTCACAAACATAGGAACTTGTCTCGACATTAAGGTGCAACATAGAACACTGAGCAATAATAAAACAACATATATGAAATCAAAAAGGGCATGCATTAAGAAACAATTAAAAATGACTATAGTATAAAGACTACTGAACAATAAGACGGATATGGAGTGATGAGTATAATACAATAATATAAAGTACATCAAAGTTGTTTGACATTGATGGACTGCATATGTCTGTATATGATCTATAATCACTCTCAACAACATCGCCTGAAAACGCTCTACAGCAAGACCATCCCAGCACCATTTTTCAATAACATGAGCCCGAAAATCATACATTTATTGATAGTTCGTCACATCAGTTTGAAGTTTAACTGGTACATGAAAACAGAATGAATGAATGAAATCAATTTCTTCATTTCTTCGTGTGTGTTCCTGGTGTTGGCCGTGACCAGGATGTAGCAGTGCTGATGTGTCCTTCGCGTTCCTTCATCTCTCTGTTGTCCCAGGGCTGAGCTGCTCCAATATTTACACTTGGGGCTGAGCGAGGAATACTGTGAAAGGGCGCTACTCTTTCTTGTCCTCTTTTTCTCTCTCCATCCCTCTTTTTCTCCCCTTCTTTGTCCTTTCTTTTCTCTCTCTCTCTCTCTCTCTCTCTCGACCGTACTTGAGTCGTATTTGAGTTGAGTACTTTGACTCCTCTTACACTTGAAAGACAAATATAATACTTTCGTTCTACTCCAGTACAAGTCCACAAAAGGCTGCGAGTAAAAAGTGCTTGGGTGGAGTTTGTTTGCCACATCTTTTGTCCCGTTTAAAGTCTCACGATTCTCGCTCCGCGGGCTTGATTTGTGCAGATTTGCTGTTACAGACTCACAAAAATGATTGTTTAACCTCGGTGCAAGTTGCGGTTGTTGCGATGATGTCACAGATTTGCCAGTTTGTTGGGACCTGGTTTTATTCTGTTTTAAGGGTTTGTTAACAATATGTGCAGCGCTAGTTTTGCTTGGCTTATTCTTGCTTTAGGTTTGGCCATAGTAAATATAAAAAATACAGATTAAATGCTTCCAACATTATAACCAAATATGTCTCTTATCTTTCTGCACACTTAAATGATTTGTTAAAAAAGTACTTACAATACTTCAGAACTTACTAAGCGACTCAGTTGAAGACATATTTCCTATTCCTTTCTCCCCCTTCCTCTCTCTCCGCTCAGCACCTGTCCGTGGCCCGCCTTGTCCACACGGAACTCTCCCTTTCTCTCGCAGTTGAAACCTGTTTTACCACTTACTCATTGTGAAAACACAATACACATTGTACTCATAGATGAACCGTAGTCTGCCTTCCTGGATCCTTATTTTAACCTTTTCTGACACCAAAATCTCCTCAAAGACACACCTACAGCCAGTGGTGGAAGAAGGCCTCCATTTTGTTACTTAAAGCTGAGGAATCTGATGATCACACAACCAATACAGAAGTAGATAAATGTCTAACTGGTCCTTAGCGCTCACAAATTCTTTGGCACATTGTCAATATTCAAATACATTTATTTTAAGCCGCGTGCACGGGTTTTTTAGATGGTAAAGTGAAACTGAGGTGGAACACCCAAGCACAGCCAATCAGAGCTTTATTGTTAGCTACAGATAATGTGCAGTGGTCTAATTTTGTAACAAAGTGCTGCTTTTACGATATACACTTTCAGGATTTTTATTTTCATTTTTTAACCCATTTACAACTAAATAATCAGATACTCCAGCTTTAAGTAAAAGTACAGCTACATGTGCAAAACTGAAAATAACAGTAAAAGTAGCACAGTACTAAAAGTGAGAAGCAAATGCGTTTACATTTATTTGACTTTTTTATTTGCGTATCATTGAACTGTCATTGTATTTCAAAGGTTCAGTGTCAAATCAGTTTTATATACTAATACTTTTGTAATGATATTGTCTTTTGACATTAATTCAAATATTGACGCACCCGCTACTAATGTGTGATGAACAATGGAAGCAATCATCCCAGTTTACTGTGTGTGTGTACTCAAACAAAATAATAACTGGGACGGACTGTTGACGCCTAACAGCCTGTGTCCTTCTGTCACAGGCAGCATCCTGTCGGAAGAGGAACTGGACTGCCGGAAAGTTATTAAAGACACTTAAGTCAGGTCATTTCGTAGGCTACAGCACATCATTACCATGTAGTACATTTGATAATTGAAGTACTTTGTTGAGCTGACGTCTTCACTGTTATTTGACGCCACACACTGGCCAATGAAAGTCAATAAGAAATTGTGTTTTAATTGCTGGATTCAGATGACATAAACAACACTTTAGGCCAATAATATTTCATTCAGATGGGGGGTAACTAATATTTGTATTGTTAAAATGCAGATATTTGTTGTAATATATTGAGTTCCAGGGTCTGGTCACTGATGGAAATGAGCAGATTCAAAATTGGCTTTTTGGTTATTCCATGGAAAAGCACAATTTCATCAATAGGAAATGTGACTCTTGTGGAAGTATAACATCATCACATCCTAGAATCTGAAAACCACCTCTTAGCATAATTCAGTGAACATGTTTCTTTATAGGTCTAGTAGCACAAGAAGTATTTTATATAATATAGATATAAATTTTTTCCCCCCCAGTTTGACAATTTTGGTTACTTCCTGGTTGGACAGCAGCAGATGTGACAGTTAGACGTAATTGTAACTGACCTGGCAACCATCATGTAAACAAGGGCTAAAATTCATATAAAGGACACAATAATTATGATCTGAAAAATAACAATTTGAACAAACATGTTTTAAGCACATAAAGTTTATAAAGCTACTCAATATGCTTTTCCCACATTGTACTTCACTTATTACTACTAAAGGAGCTTAACTCTGTCCAGCTGAACAATATTTGCAAAATAAAAATGAGAGACTTCATATCCTTTTAAACCTTTTATTGTGTACAACAATTATTCAGAATATGTACTGTATGCTCCATCAAAAGGCAACTTTGACATAGTATACTGGTCATTCCACAAGGGGGCGACACATCAGCACGTAACTAATAGTAATGGAACCAATTTGAGTTTACATTTGTACCAAGTAAAGTTTGGGAGAATAGCGTAAGATTTATAGAATACAATTTAAATGGTGAAATATTTGTGGCACTTCAAAATGAGCATATTTGATAAAGAATTATTACATGTACAGCACAAAAATATCCAGATTTTTAAATATATTTTTGTATTATTGTTACTATTATACATATTTTGGATTTGATCTTGGCTTTTAATTTCCTTATAAACTAATCATATTGAAATGAATTGAAATAAGCAAGTGTAAGCCCATTATAAAGGCCTGCTGTGTTTGTTCTACTTCAAAAGACACGCCATATTTAGATTCTGACATTTATTTGTTACATAATGTACAAAAGAGTCAACTGAAAATAGAAAGGCGTATGAATGTGTATTCATATTAATAACATTTCATACTGACAAAAACGGCAGCCATCTTAAAAAGGCCTAATGTTCCCTCAGTCGTATAAAAAAAAACAACACAAAATATACATTACATTCCGTCAGTCCCAGAAGAGACGTAAAAAGTGACATGTTTTCACAGAAAACACCTGATATATTGTTATACAGCCGACGACCCCGCGGGATGCTAACACTGCACAGGACCGTTGTTCATCATTTGTCAAAGCGGGACAAATTTTGGAAGCTAAAAAAAAAAGAAACAAGCGCGAACATACTTTTCAAACATTCAGCACGAGCAGCGAGGTGAGGGGAGATCCGGAGAGAGCTGTCCACGTATTAATACCATCAAGGCGTTTGTATTTCCAGGGCTGCACCGGACACGAGTTGCACCAAATGATTCCAGTTATAAAAAGAATTCAGTCCAGTTTCTTATTGTACGTACTCTGTAACGGTGCAGCCCTGCTTTGTCCGTGTTTTAAAGTGCTTGCTATGTGGAATACAGAAGGCAGCGATAGCAACACTTTCCAATCGAAGCCACGGTGTTAAATGCCTGAGTTGGCTGCGGCGTAGTGGTTCTGGAATCTCTGCTAAAACAGTGGTGGCTGATTGTCTGCGTTGGGGCAGAGGAGGAGGCGGTGCTCAGTGTCCGTGCGGGGGGTTGTTGCCGTTGTAGTTGGGGGGCAGTGGCGGCCCGTTGACCCCCGGGTGGTAGAAGGCACAGCTCCCCTCGTAGCGACAGTTGCCCTTCATCATGAAGTGGCGGCACACGGGTCTCTTGGACATGTCTGAGGGAGAGAGACAGTTTAGAACGTTTGTCATTTGTGTTTGTCATGAGATTTTGTATATTCTGCATCGCACTTCTGTCTTCAGTCGGCTGGGAAGTGATTTTTGGGGGATATGTAAACCAGATGTCCAACCGCACAAAACCAGCAACAAAAGGTTTGGCTGCAGTACTTGAACCCACTATCCTCTGATTGGAGGGCAAACACTTAAGGATTGTATTTTAACCCTTACAAATGTACATCTCTTCTAAGTTTGCATCAGAAAAGCACATAACTAAGTTCAGATGTTTGCCTCTTTGCTGTGCGTCGTGACAGCTCTAATCCTGCAGAGGGCGCACCGTGCACAGCCTTGATACTGTTATTTAACTGTTCAAAATGTGCATTCAAAATACAGGGATCAGTTATTTTTGCCTTCTGATTACTAGTACTTTTTAACGTTTGTACTGTTACTACTTCTACTATATGACAACTACTACTGTTATACTTCTTCTCGGTTCGTGCGTACCGTTCATGTTGTTGTGTCCTCCCCGGGGCCCTCCTCGGCCTCGGCCCCTAAAGCCCGGCCCTTCTCCCCGGCCACGCCCCCCTCTGTGGAAATGCCCCCCCCTGTGCGGGCCGCCCCTCATGGAGTCTTCCCCTCCCCAGTAGTTGCCGTTGTCGCCGCGGCCCTGTCCCGGTCCAGGAGGGGGGCCCATCATGCGGGGCGGGGGCCCTCCCGCATTGAAGGGCGGGCCGTGTGGGGGCGGCGGGTGGTTGAAGCGTGGGCCTCCGGGGGGGTTGTTGGGGGGATAGCCTCCATTCATGGGCATCTGCATGTGCATGTTCATGTTGTTCATGTTGTTCATGTTGTTCATGCCCGGACCATGGCCCAGCAGCCCCGGGTTCACTGTGGAGAGAGAGAGAGGGGGGGGAGAAGGTTAAGCGCGGCCATTCTCATCATACTTTCATTTCATTTAAAAAAGGGACACATTTGAGACAGTTGAGCACTTTTTAGAGCTTTAACCACGTTCTAACATTGTTCCCTCATCAAAAACATGCCTGGAGATGTATTTAGCTTCTTTCCTGCTCGTTTCATTAATCCCGTTCATAGTCCTCTCCAACTCCATTCAGAATTTTCCAGTTTTATGACATCATAGGTAGAGCTCCATAAGTCCATAAATCATGGCCAGATTCGTTCCGCACATTTCTCCCTTAAATTACGTTCATTACCAGTGCGTGTTTACATGAGTATGCCAGGGGAAGTCTAGGTTTGTTTCGCTCACCTTTTACTTCACACCAGTCTGGCATTTGCCACTCAGAAACTGAGTTAGAGCTCCATCTACTGGCTGTAGAGGGAATTAAATAAGGGAGACCCAAATCTAGCTTTCCCGACAAGCTAATGCAGGCATGCATGATGATTGGTGATGATTTATGAACTTAAAAAAAAACTGCACAAAATATCTCAGGGCTCTACCTAGGACTTCACAAATCTGGGAAATTCAGACCCGGGTATTTTTCTGAAGCTCAGAGGGAGAGGACTTACTAAACAGAATTCATCAAACAAGCGTGAATGAAGCTGATACACAACTCCAGGCA
Organism: Chaenogobius annularis; assembly: GCA_015082035.1. Taxonomy (NCBI): domain Eukaryota; kingdom Metazoa; phylum Chordata; class Actinopteri; order Gobiiformes; family Gobiidae; genus Chaenogobius; species Chaenogobius annularis. Next base: position 33,295 of record BJKM01000277.1, on the reverse strand, counting down.
TGTTTGTGATGAGGGGAAAACATGAGAACATGGTTAAAAGTTAATTTAGTATAATATGTGTCCTTTAAAACTCTTTTTTTAAGTGGGAAGAGATATTATACTGATTGTCAAAACTGGGAACAGTCCTTCAGCTCTAATAAAACCATATTGCTACCAATAGTATGTTTTTGTTAGTATAAATGCCTAGTATCATCTTTGTTCATCTTATATACCTATAGACCCTTTTTGGCACGGTACACTTATTTCTATGTAGACGTTTATGATCATTCTCAAAAGATGCTATAGAAGTTAAAAAAAACAAGACTAATTTCATGTCCAACTCGTTTTTAGGCGGACAATAATAAACTATGGAACGGCAAGAGTCTTTGAATGAAAACCACTGCATTGTATTCATTGTATTCAACAACTAGTGACTGTGTGAAGATGTGGCTCTGGGTCGGTACCTGGAGGGCCGCCCTGGTTCTGGGTCTGGTTCTGCTGCAGCGAGCCCAGCAGCTGCTTGATCTTCTCGTTAAAGTCGGGCTGTTTGATCAGGTCCTCTGTCGACTGGTTTCCCTGGGCTCCCTGGAAGCACACAGCAAACGTGGACATTTGTTAAATGGGGATGCAAAGAAACGGTGGTGCATAAAACGAACGCTAAATGTGTTTGTGTTTACCATGATGGACGAGAGCAGCTCCTGGACGTTGACGTTGGGAGCGGCCTGGTTGTTGTTGGCCGGGAGCGATGTCTGCTGCGGGCTGCGGGCGCTGGTGCCGAGGTTCCCGATGAGGTTGGCCAGGACCGGGGGCAGCTTGTTGTCTGCTCCCACCATCCCCGGGCCCGGCTGGGGAGTGGTGTCCATGGGCTCGGCGTAGCTGTCATCCATCATGGACGAATCCTGGGGGGAGACGACAGCACACACACTGGTTCATTTGTGCTCCAAGAAGATGATTGTGTTAAGAGTATTATTCATTTCTAGCCAGCTCTAGTTTCTAAAGTTGGTTTTGTGGTGCTTGATGAAATAAAACAAAAACTTGGTGTGGTTGAGTGGTCAGTGGTCAGTGGTCAAAACAGCCCTGCTTGTTCATACTTTGTGATGTTTGGAGGCTAACGCTAACGCCCCCTATGTATATTCATTGGAGCAAATGTGTGGAAAGGTGCCAGGCGTTCTGTTTACAAACACTGAAGTGTTGGAGGGGCTGTAAGTGGGAGAGACGCTTACCTCATCCAGAGGAATGACACGTGGAGGCATTGGCTCGTACGGCTCAGGGTCAGGCTCGTGTGGACAGTCAGGAACACTGGAAAAACAACACAAAATACTGTCAATATACAAAAGTCTAAGTGAATGGTCCACCCTTTAGTCTCTTGGCAAATAGTCCTGATTATAGAACTGGTTATGTACTAGAATAGTCCCAGGTTTAGGCTGGGTTTAGAGGGTTTGAACATAGAAAAAGGGGCTGAAAGCTCATGGGGCAGTCAGTAGGATGAAATAGGACGTCCTACCTCTCTTTGCTGAGGAAGATCTCCTGCAGGATGCCCATCTCGCGGTCCCTCTGCGTTAGCTTCTCTGTGCTGTTGGCTCCAGGGACCACCAGGCACCCGGGCAGCGTGAGGGGCCTCGGCAGAGTCCAGGGCACACGCTCCTCCATGGTGTCGTGGGAGAGCCGCCGCGCCATCTCAAACGTCTGCCTATCCATCATCAGCTCCCTCTTCGCTGCCTCGCCAAAGTCCTTGATCTTGTTGACGTTGACTAAAGACCAAAAGAAACAAAGAGTGTCATTTCCTTAACATGATGACGGCATGACTCCACTTCTCTCTTTAACTATTTGCATTTAGGCAGATTTCAAACTATGGCAGGGTTTTGAACAATGCTGTTATAAAATATATACTTGACATAAATCGAATACAAAAAAATTGGAATTGCTTACAGAATAAGCAATGCTGCTGTTCCAACTCATGGTGCGTCTTACCGCGCTCCGTCTCGTCCAGGTCGAAGTAGAAATAGTGCTTGAGCTGCTCCTCCTCGGCCCAGTGAACAGTCTTCTTCTTCTTGCCCTTTTTGGTGAGTGTTTCTTCATCAGCTCGAGGTTCTGACAGCGCGTTAGGTTTGTCACCTACATGTCATGAAATATACTTAAGTCAGTGTATTAACATTAACTTTCTTTTGTTTAACCCCAGTCAATGTTGTCATTCTAACATAGTGTCACTACTCCATATATTTCCAACAAAATATATTTTATAACTCGGTTTGGTTAGCACCTTGGGTATAAATGAGATTTGTGAGCGTTTTACCGTTCTCAGCAGCGTCGCCGTCTTCTGTGGGCACCGGCGTCCCGGGCCGTTCGGGCTCCTGGTTTTCGTCCGTCGTCCCGGAGCCATTTTCAGGAGAAGCAGGTTTGGCTGAAGAAGACGATCTGCTGTCAAACGGACTGGCCTGCAAACAAAAAACATACACAATTGTAATGCTTTTCCCCCAATTTGAGATCATTATTATTTCAATTGTGATAAACTACTCCAGCAAAGTGTCAAATGTGTGTATTCACATGCGTGTATGGACAGGCACAGTGTGTACCTTGTTAGAGGTGGGGGACACAGCCTTGGATGCAGGCGAGGTGGGCGCGGACTTCTTCTTCTTGATCTTGATGCCGGGCACTGGGGCGGAGTTGAGGGCGTCCAGGAATCCCGTCGCCTCCATCGCTGCGGGTCAGAAAAAGACAGCGGTTAACAGCAGAAAATTAAAAGTACAAATACAGACGCAGCAATTTTTTAAAAAGTCAAATAAGAATATCAAAATGTACATTAAGAGTGACAAAAGTAAAGTACTTCTCACACATTTAGAGAACTATTTAGAAATCAAATATAATGATCTTAATAATAAAGAATTGTGCTGATTTTGGTCGACAGAAGCATTTTTATTTATTATATATTTTGGTTTGCTCAAAGACAAGACTTGAACTCAAAACTAAAATTGATTTAGGTAAAGGACAGAGCTAAAAAACTCCAAATTCCGTTTGAATCAGAAATGGACAAAAGTGTGTATTTGAACTCACGCTGGGCTGGAATGATCTTGACTTTGATCTCTTTGGTGGCATTGGACGGCGTGTTGAGAGGCTTGTACTTCTTCTCCAGAGGTGGAGCGTCAAATGGACCACTGTCAAAGATTTTTTTTTAAAACAGAAACAGTGAGCTTAATGAGCCAGCAGAGGGCAGTGGAGCGGCAGATTCAGCCGCCGCTAGATGGCAGTGCGCAGACAGAAAGTCTCACAGTACCTGGGTCTCTTGAGCACAGGGGGTTTGATGTTGTACTTGTCCCCCAGCTGCGGCGCCGGAGCTGGGGTCTTCTTGGCAGGAGCGGGGTTGGGGGCGTCCATGTCAAAGCCTTAAAGACGAAAACAATTTAACAAATTCGTCAACTAAGGGACATTAAAAGTTATATGTATCGTGTAGTTAAAGATAAATAAAACAAGAATAAAAAAGTGTGATTATTCATATCACAATATAATCATAATTTGGACCATTTTAGAACCAAAATTAAGTTAAATTCAAGTTAAGAGTCCAAACGAAAGCCGTTTTTGTCACATTCACTCTTAATTTGTCTTACAGAAAATTCGATTCAGTAAAACTGAATTGCAAACTACAAATGGAAATTAAAGATTTGTGAATAATTGTTCATTGGGTTGTTTTTTTCCTCACAATAATTGTAACACCAAAATTTGTGACATCTGTTTATTGAATCCAGCATTTCTTGCGTACATCTTTAAACGAGCGCTAAACTAAGCTAATCTTACCTATGGAGCGGATCTTAGCGTGGCTGGGGGCGTGGGCTTTACTCTTCTCCTTCTTCTTCTCCTCATCTGCGCTCTTCTCCTTCACAACCGGTGCTTTGGGCTCCTCTTTCTTCTTTTTCTTCTCTGTGTGAACAAATGCAAATGTTAGAAAGGCGCTTTTTACATCTGTTTTACACCTGTTACGGTACGACGTGGTCACTGCGTTGAACTTACCGACTGCCGCTGTAGCTTCAGCGGCTGAGGCCTTCTGGGAGCGGATAATGGCCATCCAGCCCTCCACCAGCACGGACGCCAACTTCCTGAGCTCTGCCAAAACCAAAGCGGGACAATTAGCGTGACAAGCACAACAAATATAATACAACTAACTGGTACAGAGCTGAAGCGTGCCTGCCCTCTTCTGGTTCAAGAAGTAAATTGCATATTTGTTTTCCGTTGACGTTGCAACAATTAAGCGACTAATTATGACTAGTAGACTAAAAGAAAAGGGTACAGTAATTGCTTTAGGCTGAACATTAATAACTAAAAATGTCAAAAAAGAATATTTTTTTATTAATAACACAATTTATAAATATTCTACACTCAGAACCCTTCAGTCAGAATTTTTCAACATTTATTTGGTTAAAAATGTATAAAAAAGTGAAATAATAGTTTCACTAGTCGGCTAATCAAAAAATATGAGAAAAACTGAATAAGAATTTGATTTCTAGAACCACGTGTGCAGTGTTGAGCTCCATTGAGAATAAACTTACCCTCGGTGTCTGCACTTTTGCTAAGCTGCTTCACCAGCTTGGCCGTGTTGTTCTGTAAAACAACAGATATAATAAATATTCGCCGACATCAGTGTATACTAAAGCGGTGAGCGTACTGGGCTCCGTACCTGTTTGAGGTGGTCGATTTTGAGGGGCAGCTTCTGTAGCGTGAGCAGGATCAGGTGCAGCAGCGGCGTGTTGTTGGTGGTTTTGGAGTACGTCAGCCAGGAGTTTAGTAACCTGTAACCGCCAACTCGGATAAACCTGCGGGAAAACAAAGCGTTGCGTTGACAAAGACACTTTAATTAGACATGGGACTGCAGAATATAAGGGCAATCAGGAGTTACAGTGTCAACTTCTATAGAGTTGATGCATATAACTTATGAAACATTCTGTTTTTAAAATGAATTTGATGTTTTTTAAATAACATGTTGCCCCAAAATAACTTCAGTTTATCCTTTAAAAATTAAGGATTACATTAATATAAATAATTACTGCAACAAGTGGATTGATGCAACATTTTACAATCTACATTACATTTTAGTCAGACTACACTGTGGCAAGATCATTTCCCCATATTTTTCCAGATGGAACAGGATCTAATGCTGAGCTGGCAATGTTACTGATTTATTTTGTAAGATTTAGTTATGGTAAAGCTAAAGAAACAAATCTAAAATATTTCGTACCTATTGAGAATATCATGCGATTTGGTCTGCAGCAGGATATTCAGGTACATGCATCTACTGACCATCTTGGTAGAAGCCTTCATTAAACTGAAGAAAAAAAAATACAAATAAATAAGAAAATGTAATTGGTTTAGGATTAGCACTTCATACAATCTAAACATGAACATTCAAATACGAACCTGAACACTTTAGGCACACCTTCCAGACTCCGTAGCTCTCCGTCTTTCCCTAGAAGATTCTCCACTCCTTTCAAAATTTCCCTCGGGTCAACTGGTCCCACTGCCATTTCTGAAATAAACAGGAAGTAGAAGAAGAAAAATAAATCAAACAACCTGTGCGACAAAATGCTCTTGGAATGCGACTGTTTCATATTATCTAGGCTCATGTAACACAAATGAATATTAGGATTTTATTTTTTTTTGCCAGCCAGAGAAAGGGGAAGCTCCACAGAACACGATGTTTGCCACACGTTCGCAACTACAACCGAATCAAGTGCAAAGCCGAGTCCAGAATAGTCACTCTGAACTGTTCATTCTAAGTCAAGAAGACCACTCCAACCTGTTCTAGACAACATTTCTCCTACACCCAAAGGAAAGCTTGTAATACGAGAAACGCAGTGTCAAAAAGCATTAGTAGTGTACACAAATGTAGCTGTTGAAGTACTTGTCTTGAGTGAATGTGAGGGCGTCCCAGTCCAGAGTGTCCAGGATGATGAGTGGAGCTGCAGGAAAGGCCAGGTCTGCAGCGATGTGGCTCCAGACAGAGTTCATATGGATCACACTCCACACAGTAGTTTATTGTATTACAACTATCAAGAGAGGCCACGGTGAAGTCTCTTTATGATTTTTATTTTGTTATTTAGTGGAAAGATACTTAGGGAAAAAATTATTTACTTTGAAACATTATTTTAAAACCAAAATGTTATGATTGAAGAGCTTTTAATGGCATCAATCACAATCAAACAACTGAAGATACCATTTCAAAACAAGAAGTGTTATTTACCAGAGAAAGTATTTCATATAGAAGACCACCTACTGAGAATGAAATCTTACAAAAATTAAAATAAATGGATACTGTTATAAGTGACAGGAAGGCTATAGGATGGGTCGAATGTATGTAGAATATTAATTATGTGTTCGAAATACTTCTTTTTCCCCTCATAGACTTGACTGTACACATGACATCACAGTCAGCTGTTCGGAGTACTGTACAGCAGTCTATTGCCCCCTATAGGTACACTCAGGTCCTACAGTGACAATGTCAACATGATTGGATCAACAGCCCCTAAGAATGGAAACCCTGCACTCGTATTACACTGCAAACAACTGTCTCTTTACTCATATATATTGTAGACTGTTTAGTGCTACAGATTAGGACCCTATTCAAACCTGAGGGGGGAAAAAATGTCCCAGGAAATGTTATGAACAATTTGTTTTGATTATTAACTTATATATATTTTTTCTTTATTAGCATATCTAAATGTTCCCACCAAAATAAATAAAACTACACCTACTACAGTAAACTTATATTCATACCAACAAATAAAGTAACTTATGATTGTCACAGGGGTAATTTTAAAATTATGATTGTTTCATTTGTTTCATTCACAAATGGGGCAATCCTTGACTATTTGGCCACATAAGCATGCATCTATGATCCTCTTGCAATGTAGTGTTATTGTCTATCACATAATCTCTATAAATTAATAATGAACGTTATGATGTGAGGAATCAGTCTGGTCTTACCCGATTGACTGTAGTAGTAGTTTTATATAGTCTCAGACTTCCATAACACTGCACATAACCCACTCCTGTAATGTGACAGCTGTTACTCTGTACAGTTATGTTCACACTGCACAGTCTGTCCTGGTTCACTGGGGGAAGAACATTATGACCACATACAGTAAGACACATAATACAATTTGTTCATGAGGAATTGAACAGGTATTTAAGTCTTCAAAACCCTGTAAGAAAGGCATCGACTTAACATGTGAGATCAAATCCAAATAGTCTGGACTACATAGACTGTTCTCTAGTACAGGGCGGACACAGAAGTAATCCGGGCTCGGTTACATAAGAACTATAAAAGGATCTGTGCTGACATGTGTGACCGCGGTATAGGCTCCGCTCCTGCGCCTGCTCCTGCGCCCTGACGCCCGGGGGGAGGCGCTACGAAGCCCTGCCTCACCGTTAACCACTTCCACCTCACTCAACACTCGCTACAACAACACCGGACAGAAGAGTGGGTAAACAAAGCGACGGAACACCGGATATCTAAGCCACGCAAATAAAAGCCTGTCACCAAAACACAGCCTAACGCTCGTTTTTTGGAGTCTATTTTTTTTTTTTTTTGTTCTTTTACAATCCCAGTGATACTTTTGGAGTCTATTTTTTTTTTTTTTTGTTCTTTTACAATCCCAGTGATGCAGAGCTGTTCGGGAAGAGAAAAGACCACAGCGATCCCAACTGTTAGCGATGCGAAAGAGAGCGTTTAGCGTCCTGCAATCTTTATCCACAGATTGCCGAGTATTGCGCTGCTTCTGTCGGGAAGTCCCTGAACTAACACAAGCCTTTCGCAACACTTCGCGCCCCAAGTAAATCCACAATCTAGCGCAATCTTTATGTATAGATTGCAATGGAGGTTGGTTCCGTGGAGCAGCCCCTACAAAACGGTTCTGGAAGGCAAAAATCCGACTTGACGAGCATTCATTACGTTTTCTACGCCTGCGGCAATCTTTATGAACAGATTGCTTATTTACTTTGCATGAACAATAGGTCCATTCAGTCTCACACACAAAGAAACGGAGCCTAGGCGTCCGTCTGCTTTCCTGTGTGAGCTCATGCTATCGGCGCTATCGATAATCAAATTATTAGCCAAATAAACGCTTTGTTGTTACAATTAACAATTCATTTTCAATTTAACTTCAAAATCAACTTACTACTGATACTATAGATCCTCAGCGTCTCGGGAGTTTTATGTGCTTTTCAGGCACTTATATAGAGCTTATTCAGACAATTTTATATCGTCAGCCTTCATTGTTTTAATAGAAACTGAAGACTTTGGAGGGGCTGTGATAGCTAAATGCTACCCTTTCCTTCGGGAACAACTTGAGGCAAAAAAAAATAGAAATCAAATGTCCATTACTTGAAGAAAAAAATTTGATTTGAGCAGAGATGTTCAAAGTCCTCGACGATCGGTCTTCGGCAAAGCAAATTCATTTCTGAAAGACACAAAGGAGACAAGACATTCAGCGGAAATATTACCTAAAGAGCATCTACATTTCCTCCTTCACGTTATAAACAATTATTAGGATAAGTATGAGTTCAATTTCAACGTGATTTTATATGGTATTCGAACAAAAACGGCGAAAATAAGCCTCGCTGTTTGTCTGACTTCACTTACCTTTGACCAAATCCGGGAATGAGCTCGAGAGGGAGGGACTTGATCTTTATAGTCCGTGACGATTTCTGCGTCATATGTCACGGTTTGCACTTTTTTCTAACCAAAAGAAAATGGCGGCAAAACGACCCCTATTTCACTCCAAGGACATAATGGCGTGCTCCAATGACAATATAAATTTACGCCTCGCAGCTAACAGGTAACTGGGTTTTCTTAACATTAAATTAAACTGTGTGAACTATAGTAACATAATCTGTTCAGCTAAACAGATTTCACCGAGGTCTTTTGATAAAAAATGTTTAGTTTAGTTTCAAATAAGATGGCGCCCGCCATTTTCGCCTCGCCCCATGCTCTCGCCCTTTCTGCTCACGTGACTGAACTACTAACCGGACGTCACTGTTGAATTAATAGTTTACAAATATTTTTACAATGAGCACATGTAACGCACCAATAGTTGCAATAAACACAACAATGATCACGATTAACAAAAAAGAACATTTAAAGCATCGCATCCTCCTCACCTCTCACCGTTCACCTATGACCCCACAACAACATGGCTGCCTCCTTGCAAGGCGTTGCGAAGGTTTTATTGCGATTAACGCCTTCAATTTTGCAACCATTACGGATTTATCAGGTATTATTACGATATCTTGTGCTTTATAAAAAATATAACCTACTACGTGACTGCATGGAAGATAAACAGACACCCAACGTTACTGTCTCTCTTGGTAATGCCAGCTGTTAATGCTAATGCTAATATTTTTGGTTTATTTTTTTAAAGGTGACAATATACATGGTTGTTGCCATTGGAACTTAACATCTTAACATCTACGAGTTACGTAAAACCCGTTTTATATGACTAACATAATCCTTATTTCTCATCATTCTGAAACCCATCGACATGTCCCGATAACGTAAAAGACATGCTGAAACGTGTTTCATTGATTTCATGTTCTTTTTGTGGACACTTTCTAAAATGATAATTTTTTTTAATATATAAATATTTTTGTATTGTTAAAGTAGGCTCCTTCACTAATTATTTATTTTGAGCAAGTCAGTAAATACAAGTACATGTCACCAAAAAAAAAAAAAAAAAAATCTAGAATTTGGTTTCTTATTCAAGCTCGAGTGGGAAGAAGAAAACTTCTCACCCCTGTCTTAAATGAAAGCATGCATCAGAAGGACAACAACATAATATTAAATTCCAATCTTAAATAGGACTGTGTCAAATAATCACGGTTAACAATTTACAAATATGAGTCACATCATTATAATAAGTAACAGTTAGAAAATCGAAAAAACATACCAGCAATGGTAACAATAGGGACCAACAAGTACAAACTAACACTGCAATATGGCAAACTAATGACAGTTTAGTTTCTACTTTTTCCACTTTTGATACACAATAGTAGTGCTTCTCAAATTGTTTCTGGCGCGCCCCCCTTGGGAGCCTCGGGACAGTGCAGAATTGGTGCTTCACTGCTGCAAATATGGCGTTTCGAGGAGAAGACGCACTTGCGTGGATCACTTTAAACACTGCAGGTCCACGACCATCACGCATAGACTGCTATCTGCGCATACGCATACCACATATTTCATTGTCTTCAAAGCCCATGAGATCAAAGCGGAAAGGAATAGAATGCACACACATTCTTTTTGCATATGCTTTATATCATCACATGACCCACTTTAAGAAGCTCTGAACAAAGGCTTTATCTATGATCAGACTGTATTGTGTCCACCTTAATCTGATAACATGTGTGTCAAAATGCCCAAATCATGTGTAATATATTTGTTAACCCTGACTCCAGAGGTTGCCCAGAGCAAGTCTTTCACCAGCGTTTCCTCCAAGTCACACTTTCTGCCAGGCTGTATCACTACAAGATGAGGGGGCTGCTCTGGCTGTTGAGGCACTGTCTCGCTACAAAGAAAAGCCCTGGGAGTATCTAGAGAGTGAAGGTACTTGTGTGCAGATTATTGTTAGCCAAATTCTAACTTGTATCTCACAATTTTGTTTTATGTGGTCAATAGAATACATTGAGAAATATGGAAGCAACCCAGTGTGGACTGGCTACAGGAGAAACCACAAAGGAGGAATCCCCCCACAGAAAACACGCAAGACTTGCATTGTAAACCCCACTTTGTATTATAACTCAAACTCAGCACAGATTACTATGCATCTGTTTTACCTGTTATTTTTTCATAGAGAGGTGACAAGATCTGTGGAAACCCCTGCCCAATTTGCCGGGATCCAAATATTATAGTCCATCACCAGGTGGGGTTTATACATTCAGTGTCTATTTTATAGTATTTTTATCAAGAGCCTGCAAACGAGCTGAGCCCAAAAAACCTAGAAAACAAAACTGTCAAGAATGCTTGTATTTGCATAAGAAAGCTACCTTTTGTGTGACTTGCCACTGTAGGAATGATGAGTTTTGGCTTTTAGGAGCCAAGTAATCAGAATTGGCAAGTTGGCTTCTTTATAGCAACGTTGGGCTGCTTTTTTTTGTGAAAGTCACGTACAAAACTTTTGGAAAGTCATTTACAAATCTTGAGAAATGCGGGTTGTATAAGAGGTGATTATACTTATTTAAAGCTTTAAATATGCTGTTAAAACCTCATTAGCACTCTTTCAGCTGGAGTCTCTTGTTTTTGTTTTTTGTTTCAAGGCTTTGTTGCTTGTTACTAGAATGGCTGAATTAAGAAAATTAACTACAGTTAATTGTTTCTCCATAGAATGTAAAGTTGCTGGATCAGTTTATCAGCCCCTACACAGGCATGCTCTTTGACCCCACAAAAACGGGTAAGAAGCACTCTAAAACATCACTAAACCTCGAACAAGTCTGACAATGATCTCAGTAATAATCCACTATTCCACATGTCTTCAGGTGTGTGCATGAAGCAGCAGAAAAAACTCACCGAGGCCATCGAAGCATCTCGGAACCATGGTAAGCAAAACCTGTCTCTCTTGTCTGCATTTAATCGGAAAGTCCACATTATTTGGACAATGAGTCAAATTTAATCTCTTCTCTTTATAATATATACACATATGTAAACGTGTCATGACATGTTTTTTTTTTTTTTCCGTGTCATGACATGTTTTTTTTTTTTTTTTTCTCTTTGTTTAATGAGATTGATTCTTGGCCATTGGCTGTGGTTTAACATGTTGCAATATCATTTATTTTACTATTATTTTGTAGACTTGTAGATAAATGTATATTGTTGTTTTTGTTGCAGGTTTCCTTCCTTTCCAGATCCCATATGTGAACTTCATGAAAGAAAACTACTCAAACTCCCATGATGCAGTGGGACTGACACCTCCTCCTCCATCTTTAACATCTGGAGAAAGCTGGTATAAATGGTATGACCAGATAATGCCGGATGAGAGTGAAGTGGCCAAAATCAAGAAAAAGTACAAGGCCTATTTGAAATAGCTGCCTGTATGTTTTACTTTTTACTATGTACTGTGTACTTCTTGCATAATGAAAAATGGAACATGTATAATAAAAACAACTCAATCAGCATTGTTTATGGATTTATTTATTTTTTCAAGAATAATTGAATAATAATAATTAACATGCATTTGTTGTGTAATCAACATTGTATAATCAAACCCGTTTTTAGACATTCAGACATTTGAGAAATTCAAGTAAATTGAAAACTGTTGAGCTTTAAAAATTGACTTTAATAAACAATAGCCTATCATAACAATAGGTAATGAAGACAAAGTAAAGTATTTTCAAAGGTGAACTGCCTTGCATTCCCCTTCATCAGATTTGATATCCTAATGTAACAATTCAATGCATTTTATGTTTGCTATAAAATATTTTAATCAGTTCCCCAATAATTTGATTCATGAATGCAACAGTTTGAGTAGTTTTGAGTTTCGTCCTACAACTGAGGCTCAGAAAATGTCTGTTGCTGATGAGGGGACATTGTATCAAAGTTAAACGCTTTACTGATGTCATTTTTCATTCAGCACTTACAATTTATAGTACAAAGAATTATTTTACCTTTTTCTTTTGACATGAATAAAAAGGAACAGAAGGTAGATAAATCTTATGAAAATCTAGAAACCGCAATGTGTCATCTGACCATGACAAATTCAGTTCTATAAATGTTAAAATTTTATGTTCCAGTTAGAGATAATATATTCGCACTTCAGTGTATCAGTGTTGGCCCTAATTCTGCATACTTTTGTTTTGGCCAACCTGCTGCCTACAGAACATATATAAAGCTTTATTTGAAAACGTTTGCAAAGAGTGAACTGCCCAAAACCTGATTACGCTGCTCTCTTATACGTTGGGTTTGTGGTAAAACAGTTCTCTGGATGAGTTTGTAGTATATTTAAATGGTGTAATTTGGGGGAAATTCAATGAATCTGCCGAAACAATGTTGGTAACAGTCATTAAAAATCCCATATCAACCGAGCTCTGTTTCCTGTTGTACCATGGCACTTTATATGGGTTAAGATAAGATCACCTTTATTTGTCCCACAATGGGGAAATTCAAGTGTTGCAACAAAGGGTACAGAAAACAGATTAGGCACAGTATAATAATGATCTTATTAAAAAAATAATAAAAATCTCTTAGAATCTTAATAATAACATTCTTATTTACAGCTGTCATATGGACAGAAAAATATTGCACAGGGATGATTGACATTGTCACAGTATTGCACAGGAGTATAACAGTATTGCAGGAGTATAACAGTATTGCACAGGAGTATAACAGTATTAAACATGATTATGAAAGCTAAATGACATGTTCAGGACTAACAGTGTTTGTTGTAAAGTCTGACAGCAGCAGGAAGGAAAGACCTGTGAAACCTCTCCTTCACACAGCGAGGGTGGATCAGTCTGTCACTGAAGCTGCTCTCCAGAGCGGACAGAGTGTCCTGCAGGGGGTGAGACTCATGGTCCAGCATAGACGTGAGTTTAGCCAGGACCCTTCTGTCCCCCACCTCCTGCACCGAGTCCAGAGCACAGCCCAGGACGGAGCTGGACTTCTTGATGACTTTGTCCAGCTTCTTCGTCTCCCTCTCTGTGATGCTGCTGCTCCAGCAGACCACACCGTACAGGGCTGATGCCTTCCCTGGATGGTCACTGGTGAGGGGGCAGCAGAGTGGTGTCTGCGGAAGTCCACCACCATCTCCTTGGTGGTCTTCCCCGCGTTGATGAGGAGGTGGTTCTGCTGACACCAGTCCACAAATTCCTGTGCGAGTCCTCTGTACTCTGCATCGTCGTCGCCTGTGATGAGTCCGATGATGGCAGAGTCATCAGAGAACTTCTGCAGGACACAGCTGTCCGTGTTGTATCTGTGGTCTGCAGTGTAGAGGGTGAAGAGAAAGGACACAAGGACGGGTCCCTGAGGCGCCCCCACACTGCAGGTACGAGTGTCAGACACACAGTCCCGGGCTCTCACAAACTGGGATCGGTTTGTGAGGTAGTCCAGGATCCACTCCACCAGGTCGTAGTCCACACCAGCCGTCTCCAGGAGAGAACAAAAAATAGAATCCTCACAGCTTTGCTGAGAGAGAGAGCGGTGCAGCAAAGAGATGACAGCGTCCTCCACTCCGATGCCAGGCTGGTATGCAAACTGCAGCGGGTCCATGGCTGAGCTCAGGAGCGGAGGTGGTCCAGGACCAGCCGCTCCAATGTCTTCATTAGATGGGAGATGGGACGTGGGAGCCACTGGCCTGAAGCTGTTGAGGTCTTTGGCGCGCAGTGTCTTGGGCACTGGTACCACACAGGAGGTCTTCCAGACCTGTGGTACCACCCTCAGCTTCAGGCTCATGTTGAAGACATGCTCCATAACTCCACACCGTTCATTTGCGCAGGATTTAAGGAGCCTGGAGCTGATGCCGTCTGGTCCTGTTGCCTTCCTTGTTTTAATCCTCTTCATCTCTCTTCTCACCTGTGCTGCTGTGACAGCAAGTGGTTTGGCTAATGTATATTCACTTATATGTTCACTTTAATGTTCCAATTTCTGGTTCATTTCTATTTGTTGTAAGGCGTGAATAATGTTTTGTTGCATTTTGTTGTTTTGAATATTTTGACATATATAGTACATGCAGTGGTGGAATAAGTAAATAATTTTGTTACTTAAGTAAAAGTACAGACACAGGACCTAAATTACTCAACTGAAGTATCACATGAAAAATTGTACTTCGGTAAAGTATTGATACCCAATTAAAAATATAATATAATACAGTATTTCACAGATTTTCAGGATTACTTTTATTCAGCCCCAAGATAGACCTTTTCTTCTACTGGTCAGTTGCATGTCTAAGAATAAGACCACAGCAGACCCCAGCTGTCCACAGTAGACCCCAGCAGTCCACAGCGTACATGATGGCACTGACCACCATAGACTCGTAGAACATCCTGACCTTTGTCCAACAGATGTCAAAGGACCTCAGCCGCCTCAGAAAGTACACATGGCTCTGACCCTTGTAGACAGTGTCCACGTTCTTGCTCCACTCCAATGTGTTGTCCGAATACACCTCAAAAGTACTTGAGGTCCTCCTCGGGGCCACCTTCAGTTCCTTAGTTTTCATCATGTTGAGCTGAAGGTGGTTCTTCTCACTCCAGGTGACATCAAGTTGTCCACCACAGACCTGTACTCTCTCTCATCACCACCGCCGATGCATCCAACCAATGCACCATTTTGAGAACTTTGTGAATTTTGATGAAGAATTGTGCTGATTTTCAATACTAACTGAATATTATCCTTCAAGTCATTTTTATTTATATTTTCAGGTTACTCAAAGCCAGGACTTGAACTCTTTTGGCAGAATGTCACCATGAATGATGCTAAAATAACCCCCCAAACCATAAGGAAAGTACTTTTTACTTTTCAGTCCAGTTAAAAAAAATTTAATGGAGAAGTACGTACAGATATCTCCTCTCAAATGTAGTAAAGTAAAAGGCATCCACTTAAAGAGGAGGTCTGAAATTTGATCAACATTTGTGCGTGTATTCCGGTTCTTTAATGATTTACTGAAATGTGTGCTGGATTTAATTCAGTGGAATGTCTAACTATACGTGCGCACTCACTACTAAAGGTTGAGTTCTCCTGTGATCATGAAGCAGTGGCTATGTTCTCATGCACACAATCGAAAAAAAGATCCTTTACACTTGGATAAACAGAGTTAGGAGATATATATTGATGTTGGAAATTATAATGTTAACTATAACTTTTAACCCTGTCCAAGCGTACCCAAAGTCACTGAGATAGTCTGATCTGTGGAGAGGCGAGCCCCACTCACAATAAGAAAGCATGTTTTTTATTAATAGAAAGTAAACACATGTGATTAAATGAAAGTAAGCTAGATATGTTTAATGTCACACTGTGGACAATTCCAGGCAAAGCAATAACATTTCCATGGAGACGAGCAGGTGGCGGACTCTCCACCAGAAAAGTTACATGATGCACCTTTAATTTGCTAGTCCATTCACTTTTGTGCGATACTTAAACCAAGACACATTTATAGGCACATTTTGGATGGATTGCTCAATGATTATCTAAAATATTCCCATCAGGATAATGAAAAAAAAAATAAGTAAATGTTTTGTAAGTAATAACAGCAAGAAAATGAAAAAGCAATATGATTTTATTAGTTTTTGGCTTTAGTGGATCTGTTCTTCTACGTATTACCATTGCTGTTATGAGTCAAGTCCATATTGCGGCGTAGTTGTCCTTTTTATGCAGCGTTGCGATCACGGGTTGACCTTGTTCACCATGGTCTCTCCCAGCGTCTCCAGCACTTCTCTCTTGTAGTCCTCGAAGTCTCCCTCCACCTGGTTCACCGTGCGGTCCTCCACCACCCAGAGCTGGCACTGCGTCTCTGTGATGAGCCGGGCGTCGTGGCTAACGATAATCACCGCTGGGAGGGAAGGAGCGCGGGTGAAAAATCAGTCCCAGTGCTGCAGTTTACACCTCTACAAAGTTTTAGCTGTCTTTTCTCAAATGTTGATGCTCCTACACATGTTCAGTGAATCCTAATACTTCCATATATTTAATTAAAATATTAGATAACAAAAGTACATCTTATACACACACCCACATTTTCATTTATAAAGTCATATAGTCAAAAGCTCCACCATATCTCACTTCTGTAACTGAATTTAAGTGTCATCATATATTATATTCACACTGAACGAGGGAAAACTGGCTTTAGAAACTGCTCATTTATGGAATACTCTCATAACTATTGTAACTTTCATCTTTTTAGATCGCTATAACTGTTATAAATAAATGTTAAGTAAAAAAAAATTTCTAAGATGATTTTACATTTATACATTTTACTTGAAATGTTTTATGCCTTTAAAGTGCAGTAGCTGATATTTACAGTTTTAAGTTCATTTTAACCGTTTGCAGCAGTCTAAGATTATTTCCCATTTGCTTAATGCATTCCTAACATCCTCATTATTCACCATGATGAGTTTATAAACGCTTTACACAACTTTCAGAGGCCACAGCAGTGTTTACAGTCTCAGTAAACCAACCACTAGCAGGGTAACAGCCCATTTCCTTCTTCAAGAATCTTCAAGAAGAATAAAACGCTCTACAATGAATGCAGGCAGCACACAGAGGTCTCATTTTAACCCCAAGAGCTGCTTTTTTAAGATATCTGTGCTGGGGATAGACAGACCTTACTGTATTACATGAATACAAATTGGGTACAGCCCCTTTAAGTTTAACATGTGTTTTGCACTCCGGCCGCTTGTAAATGAGATATAAACCTCAGTGGTACTTCCTGATAAGATGAAATAAATCCAAGCAGATACACATACCTCCTTTATACTCATTAATGGCTTCAGACAGTGCATCAATAGACTCTATGTCCAAGTTGTTGGTAGGCTCATCCTGGAACAAAGGAAATCATTAGAAGATAAGAGTCATCACTATTATTACAGTACAAAATTCTTTGCACTCAAATAATGCAGTGATCGATAACCAGAGCAAACTGAGGGTGCCAATGGGGGTCAAGACAATATGTCCCAAAAGTGTACTAATCTGTGCCCTGACACATTAAACATGTTCAAACGAAATATAACTAGCTGATAACAATTTTAATGCTGATTTATTCATAGTACATAAACATTGGGCGTGATGTCCACATTGTTCTTATTCTGCCAATAAAACTGTGAAATTTCCTGAATCAAACACTTCCTCAAACTCTCTTCACTTCTGCTCCTCTCCACGAGTTCCGTCTTTTCCCAGTGTCTCAAGACTTTGTGCAGAACTTACAGGACCGTCTCAGTTTGCCTAGAGATGAGGCTATTCCTGCGACTAGTGGAAGTTCTGTAAATACAATGTATGTTGCAGAGGGCGACCCACGCCCTGCGGAGTGCGCAAGCAAGTTTTATAAATGAGGCCCCAGGTCTCAGGCATTACCATGACAAAGTGAAGCTGCTGTGAGCTCTGACAGCCCAGAATCCTGTGTCCACACTAATGTGACTGAAGAGCTGGACACGTGTGAATACAATCAGAATGCACTACTTCTCCTAACTATATGAAGAGTTCATCACTAAGCTGAAGTGGCTTAAACAATAAAACGTATTAAGCTCATATCGAGTTTGAGAGCATTGACAGCCAATAAGTCTTTGATATCAACATGCATGAATATGGACCACAGGTCGTTCACATGCTGCAGAATTATGCAACACAATCTACAATTTCTATATAAAGCGATTCAAATTTGTACATGCATTTTGTGTTATGTTCGGCCCGTGACCCACACAGAGTGTCAAAATTGTACCTGCGGCTCAAAAAGCGGTGGACACCCCTGGTTTAAGCTTACCTAAGCCCAGCTAACAAAGATGTCGTCCTCTCACTTGAGGCAGGGAACCGTGTGTAGCCTGTGCTTTTACTGCTGTATAGCCAATCATCAGAGCTAATGCAGCCTGTCAAACACTTGGATGTTTCTCTAGCAGCAGTAAAAGCACAGGCAACACACGGTTCCTTTCACCGGCCTCAAGTGAGAGGACAAACATGCCAAACATATTTATAAACGTAGATAAACTGTCGATACTAAAACTAGTATTCAAAGTAAAGACACTTGAGATGATCTGGTATTAAGGCTTTTTCTTAGTATTAAAATTTTAGAATCATGAAAACACTACAGCTTAAGAGCAACCCATAAAAAAGTCAAAGTAGCTTAGTGTTGCTTACAAAAATGTAACAAATTGTGCACAGGAACAATTTTATGTGAAATTTGCAGTCATTAAAGTTAGCCTCTAAATGCAAATTGAAAACTTTCTGGTCTGCATGCTTATAAATACCTACATTTACAAATTGAAATGAGACCTCAAAAATCACTTACCAAAATGAGGACGTCAGGCTGGCGACAGGAAAGCTCTGCAAACACCACTCGAGCCTTCTGCCCACCTGATGGAGGACATTTTCACACAATTAAACAGTGTAAAAGTTGCCTATTAAGCTAAACTGTTGTTTAACTTATGCTACATTTACGTTGTGTTACTTTTAATGGCGGTTGGCAGCCAACTGAAAATGTGCATTTACCGCCATCTACTGTAGTTGTACATCTTCAAAGTATGTTTTTACGTTATACCGTGTAAAAAAAAAAAAAGTTTATAGATAGAGAGAATGAAGACTGCATTTTTGTCCATACATATCTTCATGCTCTCTTTCTCTTTTCTCTTCTTTTTTTTTCCTTTAACGGTATAGCGTAAAACACATACTTTGAAGACTTACAACTACAGTAGGTGGCGGTAAATGCACCTTTCAGTTTCCAACCGCCATTAAAAGTAACACAGCAGCAGCAA
Source organism: Chaenogobius annularis (assembly GCA_015082035.1). Taxonomy (NCBI): domain Eukaryota; kingdom Metazoa; phylum Chordata; class Actinopteri; order Gobiiformes; family Gobiidae; genus Chaenogobius; species Chaenogobius annularis. The sequence goes on along the minus strand of BJKM01000277.1, from coordinate 13,900 downwards.
CTGCTTATCTTCACCTACAGAACTTGCTCTGAAAATGTCTCACTACGAAGTGAGGTACGGTAGTTTGAAATGAGAAGCAAGCAGCTCAATTATGTGTGCAGAAACCAAATTACAATAATACACAGCTATGTTAAAAAAAAGTCTGAATAGCGCACAATATAGGTGTGTTGAGCTGTAAGTTGAACTGTACCAGAGAGCTTGCAGATCTGGATGGTGTGTGCGTGACTCTCCAGCCCAAAGCGGCCCAGGCACTTGCGTGCATCCTGGTAGGGCAGGTTGAAGTTCCTCTGCAGATACTCTGTCGCCGTCTCCTCCATGTTGAGCTGGTCAGCATACTGCTGGTTAAAGAAGCCCACTTTCTACAAAACAAACAATTGACAAGAATTTAGTAGTAGAATATTAATAAAGACATATTATTGCTTAGGGCTACCAAAAATCATAATCACTATTATTTGGCCTATTATTGAGATCACAATAATTGAATATACACATCATACTATACTGTCAACAATGACTTGTAGAGAAAGTAAAGACCTAAAATACTAGAGACCTAATAGCAATATTTTGTTTTGTTTTCAAAGCCACTGTAGATTAGACGAGTGGACAACAATCACAACCGCTGTTTGTGACCCCCCCAAACACAAGTCTTGCAAAAAAAAAAAAAAGAAAAAAAAGTGGACAACAACAGCAACCGCTGTTTGTGACCCCCCCAAACACAAGTCTTGCAAAAAAAAAAAAAAGAAAAAAAAGTGGACAGCAAGTTACAGCAGGATAATCACCGGCAGCTGTGAAGACCTTACGTTCCCTGTTAATACTTCACCAGGGGGCTGTTTCATAAAACTGGGTTACTTTCTAAGCAGGGCTCAAATGGCAAAATCTGACTCATTTTCTTGTCATTTGGGTTTTATAAAATCAGGCTCACTCAGTCGCTATGGGAATTTGGCAAGTTTAAAGTAAGTGCATGAACACATTTATCACATTTTTCAGGGGAATTAATGTGCCAAAATATGTTTGTATTATTAGATTAATGTTACTTTAAAAAAATATATATATTTACAAAATTAGTTAGAATTACGGTTTATAAACAGACTAACAGCCTTGTTAATTTCATTGAATATGTTGGCCTATTAAGAATATGCACATACATTTATTTTTTTCAATATTGAGCAGCACATTAGTTCACAAACTATACACTGTTTTGATTCCATGAACTTACCAGGCGATGGTTCTTCCTCATTTCTCCTTTGGTCTAAAAAATAAAACAAAGGCACATTAATACAAAGTATTTGCTACATTTTAAAACAAAGTCAAAGTGATTCATACCGGGTTTATTCTGCCTGTGAGCAGAAGCAGCAGCGTACTCTTCCCCACTCCATTAGGGCCAACGATACAAACTGGACAGAGCATGTAAAATAGCAGTTTTCAGATGTCCATTATTTACAACATTTTACAATTTTGAAAGGAGCTCACACAAGGACAATCAACGTGCAATCAACAATGCCCCCAAGAGTGACCACTATTAAAACAGAGTCATATGTGGCGCTCTCCGTATTGCTACACACATTCAATGTACATTTTGAGTCAGTGTTTGGGAAGCCATATTGAGCTAGTTTAGTTTGAAAAAATATCACACTCACTTCTGGAGTCCATGTCGATACCAAAATCGACATTCTTGAAGAGGGGCTTCTGGGCTTCATAGCCAAAGTCCACAGCTGAGGGAAAATTCAGTTGGTTAAATGACATGTCAGTAATGTGTATTCTTCTCTTATGATGTTGTTGGTCTTACTGTGCAGTCCCAGTATAGGTGGGGACAGCGGAGGTGGGTTGGGGAATGTGAATTTGACGGTGTACTCCTTGGGCCTCTTCAGGAGCTCAGGTGCCTCCAGGCTCTCCTCCTCCTGTCCGCCTTTCTTCTTGCCCTTCTGCTGCTTCCGGGTCAGCACTTCCTTTGTCTGCTTCTCCTGACAGAGTAAAAGTACGTTTGAAGAACAACACTTTAATACTTTCAGATTATAATCAAGATATTTTCAGCTAGAGACCAACCGATATGAGTTTTTTTGAGCCGATAACAGCGATTTTGTTGTTTTTATAACTGGGATATAAAAAATGTTTTGGCACAATGAGGACAAACTGAATGCCACATGACACACAAGGCAGAATATTGGCATCAAATATCAGCTACTTTTTCAATATCGAACCGATACCAATACCTGAGGAATCCCTCCAAGATCACTGATATTCAATAACCTACATTATGTAACATTCCTAGTTTTTTCATCGGCTACATTTTAGCAGTTAGTTGGCCCAAACAAAATGATGTCCTATACTGGCGATTTAAGGTCCACAGCCGATACAGCAAAAAGCATAAATATTGGCCCTATCTCCCATTCTATTCATAAAAATTAAATAATTTAAATTTCAGAAATCATCAATCAATTATTCAGAGAAAATTGCATCAATGCAAACACACCAGACAGGCCACTTTGCTGCTAGAAAGCGCTCTGGGGCCTGGTACTCACGGCCTGTTTGGTGGACTTTCCCCCGGCCTTCAGCTCCTTTAGCTTCTTCTCCTGTTTGTCATACTGTTTCTGCAGTTCCTTCTGCTTCTGGACGTACATCTTCTTGAATGTCACTGATAAATAACAGAAGAGACATATCACTGAGAGCAACAGGCAGATTTAGTGTAAGAACAGAACAGAGGAATCTTATCACCTCACACTTAACTAATTTAATTCAGAGTGGAAAAGTGTGTGTTTTTTGCATCTTGCAAAGTATTTATTTATCCATATGTCTAATTAGGTCCAAACTTAAAAATAAATTATATTTTATATTCTAACAATTACTACGTGTTATTTTGCTGGCACATACAGTAGTTCCCTCTATAGTAGTAGAGCTTCTGGTTGTCCAAGTGGATGATGTCTGTGCACACGTCGTCCAGGAAGCTTTGGTCGTGGGACACTATGAGCAGGGTCTTCTTCCAGCCTTGAAGGTAGCTGAGGGGGAGTAAAGAGAATTGTAAGCGACTGAATATTTAGTTGTGCAACATGCACCGAGATGGTTTTCATTCAAGTGTGAAGCAGCTGGGATGAAGATCAGCACCTGCAAATCCGAGATCATGATTGGAAAAAGGTGGCTTGCCCCCTCCAGATGGGTGGGGAGTCTTTGACCTAAGTGGAGCAGTTCAAGTATGTCAGGGTCTTGTTCACGAGTGAGGGAAGGATGGAGTGTGATTGACAGTTGGATTGGTGCAGCGTCTGCAGTGTTGCGGTCGCTGCATCGGACTGTTGTGGTGAAGAAGGAGCTGAGTCGAAAGAAAAAGCTCTCGATTTACAGCTCAATCTACGTTCCTACCCTCACCTATGGTTATGATCTTAAGAGATAGGGTGAGGAGCTCCGTCACATGAGAGTAGAGCCACTGCTCCTCCGCCAGCTGAGGTGGCTCGGGCATCTGTTCCGGATGCCTCCTGGACGCCTCCGTGGGGAGGTGTTCCGGGCATATCCCACCGAGAAGAGGCCCTGGGGAAGATCCAGGACACGCTGGAGGGACTATGTCTCTCGGCTGGCCTGGGAACACCTCGGGATCCCGATCACACTCTGTGTGGGCAGGGCTTTCACAGAGTAGGATATAAGACTCTTCTCAGACTTGTTTCACAGATTGAGAATGACTCTTGGATGAGAGTCGAAACGTTTTGTTTTTCTAAAACAGAGTCCAGATGACTACAACTGAATCTTTTTCTACAATACAATAGTTTAAGTCTATCAAAATGAATGTTATGCAAACACTCTCTCAACTTTTAAACCTTACTGTGAAGAGGAAAATGTCGCCTTGATGAACCCAATTTAAAATGAATAGAGCCCGACACACTTTTTATTATCTGCTGTCGAGAAACTTTTTATTTTACATTACTAAAAATATCAGCAGTTAGAGATGCCGGTAGCCAACCTCCTTTTTGTATCAGCCTTTCAATATCAATTCCATGAGCAAACCATATGCTTTTACACACAGAGGATTGGCTGTGGACCGCTCCATTAAAAAGACCCAAGATGATCATTGACAATTAGAAATGACTGAACCTCTATCTCGATTAAAATTTGATTCATTGCACAGCCCTAATATCTCAGGTATTGGCCAGTATAGATAGTAGCACATATATTTTTTCATCCCTATTAAAACAATCTTAAATCTGACTTGGCAACTCTACCTCTCCACTGAAGATACTTACTTGTTGAGCCAGATGACGGCGTTAAGGTCTAAGTGGTTAGTGGGCTCATCCAGCATCAGCAGAGTGGGCTCCATAAACAGCGCTCTGAATGGACCAGGGAAACCAAGGTTAAACGCGTCACCACAGCCTCTCTCTTTGTATCGGTATGGTGCCCGAGCTTACCGGGCCAAAGACACCCTCATCCGCCAGCCTCCTGAGAACTTCTTAGTAGGTCTATTCTGCATCTCTGGAGTGAAGGAGAGACCGGCCAGAATCCTGCGGGCTTTGGGCTCAGCTGCAGCCGCTCCGATCACTCTCAGCTCCTCGTAAACCTGACACACCAAAACAATTACATCATTTAATAAAGGCTTATGCCCAGGAACATGTCTGGTGATGGTGGAAATGATGGCATACTTTAAAGGTGAGCTTTATAAAAGTAGAAAGGGCTGCTTCTGAAATGTGTGATTATCAGGGGTCGCCATCCATAAACATGATAAATCAAATGGCCCGCCATCTGATTTTACATGGGGGGGAAAATAAACTCAACTTCATCCCATATTTTAGGTAAGCTCAAACTTCTAATATTTAGTCTAGTTATTATTTTATTTTAAAAATAGTCATCTGTATGAATGGGTCTAGTCAAATTTATGAAGAGATTTTCTCTCCCCTGCTTTATATTGCACGTCTATACATAATAAAATATTGTTAGGCACTATATAGGCCTATTATATAGACCTATATAGTGTTAATAGTATGTTAAGGGTGCATGTACCTTTGGAAATAATGAAGGTACATTAAACCATCCTTGGAGGAAAATGCAACCCCATATGAGGCATATTTACCATCCCTTGATTCTGGGGAGAGCAATGATTATCCCATGTAAACAAAAAAGAAGAATGCATTTAGGTTAAGGTGTGTTTATGCTTGGTCCGATTAAAATGAACTATGATGGGCTTCCAGCTAAGCACGTTTTGCTAAAAATGTGCATGCACCCAACAAGACCATGTGAGGGAAATGAGTTAGAAAAAAATTTGAAGATATCAAAGTTACCTGCCAATTTGTATTGAATTACATTCCTAACGTGTGTTCAAATTCTTCTCGTTTCTACCCATCACTCTGACACACTGCTTCCAACAGGTGAAAGGCGGTACTGCGCCCTCTGTCAGTTCAGTGCTTTTGACAGAACTCAAATATGAGTCCAGTTCATTTGTGTTTACAGCCAGTACCAGTAACCAAAATTGCAATATTTCCTTTCAGAAAAATCATGACTCAAACATTTGAAATGTTGACATCCCTAGTCTCAAAATGCAATGAGGATTAATCATGTCAATCCCAGCGTGTTGGATCTGACATTTAAGGTCGTTGTCACACATGTTGATGTTCTCTGTGGAGTGGCCCCAGTGCACACAAAATTTGGTTTCGTTTACTTCAATTTTGGGTGAGTCCTATTCCATGTTCACGTGTACCGCTCCTCATTCACCCCAAATGCCCCACCATAAACCAAGAGAGAAGCATCAGCTGACTGACATGATAACAGGATTCAAAAAAGGTGGCTACGCACGCACACTTCACTGGAGCAGTACGCAGTGGTCTTCTCTTTCACCTGTGGCCACATGTACCATGGGGACGATGTGTGATGGTGGCAGCTGAGAAAAAGCTGTCTGAGCAGCACACAGAGGCTTCACCTGCTGTGAGGTGGCAGGGGCAGAAGTGTCTTGCTTAGAAAGTTGATCCAATGTGCCTCGTCAGACACAGGTTGCAAACGGGAGCACTGCAGCGCCATTCATGTAAATATATGTGATTTAAGTACTTTTTGATCCAATTCGAAGACATTTTGCCCTTTATGTCGACTTAACTAGTGGCAGTTTGAAAATGACGTAAAACAAGAGCCATTGAGAGTACGTGGTTGTCCTGACCTTGTCCAGCCTCTCAGCCACACTGTCCTCTCCCTTCTCCAGCCGTGCCTGCAGCCGCTTCTCCTCCTCCAGGAGCTTCAAACGCCTGGTGTCGGCCTTCAGCACAGCCTGGATAGCAGGAGTGTCGTCTGCTACCACCTCTGAAAGAGCCACATGTGTTTAAAAATAAGATTTTATGTCCCGAAGCCATTAAATGGGGGGAGAGAGGGTAGAGATTTTGGAAAACAGTCAAGGCCAGGGAGTGAACCCAAGATGCTGAGGTCAGGTTGTCCGGCATTTAAGCAGGTTGAAAATCAAGCAATTACCTGATACGTTTGCATAAAATATCAACATAACTTGAACTTCAAAGGGTTATATTTCAGCTTTTACAACGGCCTTCTCTGGGTGTATATGGCTGAGACTGAACTGGAACTGGACTTTTAAGTGCTGCAGTGCTTTCTGAAATTCTGCATCTTTTTTTATCTGTATGCATCTGCAGTTATCTACAAAAATAAATAAATACAGAAATGCAAGAATAATAAAGCGGAATATCTTGAGCATCATTAGCAATAGACTTACCCTGCTCACACAGAAGAACGTCGATGTTGGGGGGAATACTGAGTGCTCTGTTGGCGATGTGTTTCAATAGTGTGGTCTTTCCTTTACTGTCATGAGAAGAAAATAAGTACATGAGCTGGATCTACGAGAATGAGTTCTGATAATGCAATTGTAAACCTTTTGCTTCCTCAAGTTATTGATTCTAAGTAAGAGCATCTACGTCGTTGCAATATCATAAAACGCTTCACACAAATTGAAGTAATCTCAGGACAGCACAAATAAATCATCACATTTACCCATTTGGTCCCACCAAACCATATCTGCGCCCAGCCACAATCAGCAGGTCTGCGTTGACAAAGAGCTCCTTCCCATGGGCCGATATGCTGAATCTCTCCAGCTACAGAAGGACAAACGATATACTCAATAGTTTCTATATCGCAGTATTGGCTAATGCGATAATCGATAACACACCAGTGAACAATGTTAAAAAATGGTTAAAAGCTTCTTGATATGTTAACTACACGGTTAACAAGTCTTCTACGCTAGAGTAAGACCACACTGGACAATATATGACCTGAATATTTTTACCTTGATATCAGAGGCGTTCTCCAGCATGGCCTGTCTGGAGGAGAGCTCGGCCTGAGAGATGGAGAAGTCTCCTTCCAGGGCGTTCTGAGCGCGCACACTGGCCACCTGACGCTCGTACTCTAGCTGGAACACACACAACTCACTGTCAGGCTTTGGCACTAAAACAATGTCTGGAGCATTATTCACAAAAGGGGTCGGGCAGAAAGGGTGATCATAATTGCGTTCCTTGTATCTACTGACCTTGTATCTAAATAAATGCAAAGTGATCAATATTGAACATAAACGAGACACCAGACTTTCAACCACAACCATTTAACGCATAGTATACAGTATTGCTATAGTATGGTGTAGTGTTTGTAGGCCTGTCACAATAAGGGTTGAATAAGTAACTTCTATGACAAATACTAATGCTTTTTGTGTTTCATTTGGCTTTGAATCAATTGCAGCTCATGTTTTTCAAAGATATTTCACATTTAGTAAAAGCTTTACTGGGATTCTGTGGCATTAGGGTTATTGCGTCAGTTTCATAGTAGTTTCAATATTATTGTTTGTGGTATTTTAATGTAGAAATTAGAGCTGCAGCTATCGATTATTTTAGTAATCGCGTAATCTATCGATTCTTTTCTTCGATTAATCGAGTAATCGATTAATTTTTTTGTACATTCAGTAAACCATTTAAACACATATTGAATCATTTTTTAGATAAACGTTATAGCTCATAGTAATAAACAAATACAAAATAAGGAATTTCTGCTTAAAATAACACATTTTATTCTTCATTTCATATAAATTTGTCCACAAAACAGCAACATTTCACTTCAGTCCAAACTGTTCCGTTTGTATAGAAAGAATATATAAAAGGACTTAATTAACTTGTCATAGATTGTAAACAGTTAAAGTCGCTCTGTCGCATCACTTAAAATAAGACATTTGTTAAACGTTATGTTGGGTGGGACCGGTGGTCCTGGCGTTTTGAGCATTTTGAGCATTTTGTGTTTTGCCGTTTTGGCTCCGAGTGACTTTAGCCTCCGCGTCTCGGACTTTCTGTTTCACAACAGATTATTCTAACATAACCGGTCCTCGTGCTGTTTCCATGTGCATTGGCTGTTTAAAAGTACGACTGTGACTGGGAAGCAGAGTTGTTGAGTGGGGGAGCGCGGGGGTCCGCGGTGGCGTGTCGGGGCTGGGGTGGGCGGAGCTAGATGCGGTGTTGAGAGTTGCAGCTCGGGATTATTATAATGGCTCTTTCACTCATCAAAACTCTTCCGAGTCGCACTCGTGAGTTTAAAACGCGCCGCTCTCTCCTCCTTGTTGCGCCTTCGTCAGAGCGGAACAAGCTCCGTGTGAAACAAAAGCGCCACAAGTCGTTCCGTGCGCTCCGCACGCCACAGATTCACGTGTTTTTGATTAAATATGTAAATTAAACGAATAATCGAAGCAATATAATAATAATCGAAGCTTTTTTGTAATCGAATTATTCGATTTATTCGAGTAATCGTTGCAGCTCTAGTAGAAATATAATGCACTTCAAAATGTTTTATTTTGACAGGTGCAGTGAAATCTTGATAGTGATATTGGTTATTGGCCACAAGAGCAAGACAAATATTAGATGGCAGTATCTACTCAAACAAGACTATCATTTATACAATTCAATCATTTGAACATGGCACAGGATTGGCATTAGACCTCTCGATTCAAAAGATCCAAGCTGATCTTTGACCATTTCAAACAATTGGATCTCGATTTTATTAACATTCCAACATAATTGAATACATGTCAGCCATTACTATTCCCAATCTTTTCAGTCAGTCCCAAAACACTACTCCATAAGTGCAACGTTGTTTGTATGCGTACCTGTTTCTTTTTCTTCTTCTTTTCCTTCTTGCTGAGGTTGGCGAAGGGGTCGTCGTCCTGCTGCTGGGCCTGCTGGGCGAGCCCATCCTCTGCGCTCTGAGGGAGACATAACAGCAATGTAACTAACCACAAGGTTCAACAAAGTATGTTTCAACTGAATTGCTGAGATCGATGTGACCATGGCGACACATTCTGCCATGAAAAGAACCGTTTCAAAGCGCTCTAAATCGAACTGATCTGAGGGACCCGGTCAGTCCAAAAGCGACTATAGACCACCCGGACAGAGAGAACAAGAGAGAGAGAGAAAAAAAGGGGTGGGTTACCATCATCATGTCTCCTCCATCGCTATCGTCCTCATCCTCTTCATCATTGGGCTCAGCAGTTTTGCCTTTCTACAAACATGGGACAATAAAAGAGGATATCATTACAATGTAAGGCAAAACAACAAGTATCGCAGCACATTTGGTCAAGTTAAATACTGTATGGTCACACTGAAGAGTCAAATGTAACATCAAATGCAGTCCTGCTCCATTTTTCTACAGAGTTGTGAACTGATAACCTCTAACTTCCTGCTCCAATGAAATGTCTAATTTAGATGTAGAAGATATCATTTATGATCCATTCATGTTTTGAATAATAAGACATTTACAGCTACATTGTAGCACATTCCTGATGAATTGTTCAAATATCGTCTGAATATCCAATTAAAAAATATGGAGACATTCATTTTTTACAAATAATAAGTATTCTTAACAATATGACACACAACCTTCAAGTAGATTTTTTCTAAATGGCAATAACCACAATAGTTCATACTTTGAGGGTAAAATGAAAAAGGACTGAGCAGTATCGAGCACATAGTGGGCGGAGCCAGTCTCGCTTTAGACAGCTTGAGGAGTTTTATGCTGACCTTAGCCTGTTTGCCTTCAGGTTTCTTGTTCTGCTTGGACATCTTCTCAGCCTCGTCCACTTCCTCATCAGAAGCAGCCTACCGGCCAAGCACAAGTTAGTGACACCGTTTTGGTTTTATTTAGTTTAGTTCTTATTCTTTGACCAAAAGAAATTATTGAAATTGAATATGCAAGCAATCGGTTTCTTTCATCTTCCCTGAAACCAGATTTTTGTCCTATTGATGAATGTTAGAGGTTTTAGTCCCAGCAGTCGGGTGGTGTGTCCCCTGTTTGAACAGGTTTACAATGTTCAAAAGGATGACTACAAAAAATGTCTAACCCCACCTGATTGCATGTTTCAATCTGAAACACTACACAGATGCAAACGTTACAGACAATTAGACCCATTTTTAGCCACCGACTGCAGTTCAGAATAAGAAAAAGGTTAATTGCCCTTGTCAATTGTCGAAAAAGATTCAGTTGTAGTCATCTGGACTCTGTTTTAGAAAAAACGAAACGTTTCAACTCCCATCCAAGAGTCATTCTCAATCAGTGAAACAAGTCTGAGAACTCCTGTTTTTATCCTACTCTTTGAGAGCCCTGCCCACAGGGCGGGACCTCCTGCTAATGGCCCATTGAAACTGGGATGGGCCTATTGTTCCATTGTTCCCTGCCTCACCTTGAGTGCCTATTTAGCATCCGAATGCCCCGGGCGTCTCCAGGGTTTCAGAATCAGAATGAGAAAGAGTTTATTGCCATTGTCAATGAACAAAACTCACAAACATAAGAACTTGTCTCGGCCCTAAGGTGCAACATAGAACACTGAGCAATAATAAAACAACATATTTTCAATATGTTGAATGCGCTGTAGTCTCCGTTTGTCCCTGGCTGTGGCTCCAGCGTACCACACGGTGATGGAGGTGGTGAGGATGGACTCAATGATGGCCGTGTAGAACTGCACCATCATCTGTGCTGGCAGCTTGGCTTTCCTCAGCTGCCGCAGGAAATACATCCTCTGCTGGGCCTTCTTAATGAGGGAGCTGATGGAGGGCTCCCATTTGAGGTCCTGGGTGATGGTGGTGCCGAGGAAGCGGAACGAGTCCACGGTGGTGATGGGGGAGTCTGTCATGGTGGGGGGGTGGGGGGGGGGGGGGGGGGGGGGGGGGGGGGGGGGGGGGGGGGGGGGGCTGTGACTTTCCTGAAGTCCACGATAATCTCCACTGTCTTCTGGGCGTTGAACTCCAGGTTGTTACCACTGCACCAGGACACCAACCGGTCCACCTCCCTCCTGTAGACAGACTCGTCACCGTCTGAGATGAGCCCGATGAGGGTGGTGTCGTCTGCAATCTTGATCAGTTTTACGGAGTCGTGGCTGGAGGTGCAGCATTTTGTGTACAGGGAGAAGAGTAGAAGAGAAAGTACACAGCCCTGTGGAGAGCCTGTGCCGATGGTCCGAGTGTCTGAAACATTCTTCCCCAGCCGCACGCACTGCCTCCGATCAGTCAGCAAGTCAATGATCCACCTGCAGGTGGGGTCAGGCACGTTGAGCTGGGAGAGCTTGTGCTAGAGCAGAGCAGGGAGGATGGTGTTGAATACAGAGCTGAAGTCCACAAACAGGATCCTGGCATAGGTTTCCTGGGAGTCCAGATGCTGCAGGATGAAGTGGAGTGCCAGGTTGATGCAGGGGGTCCAGAGGGGAGGAGGTGAAGGACTTGAGGTGGGGCAAGACCAGGCGTTCAAATGACTTCATGACTACAGACGTCAATGCCACAGGCCTGTAGTCATTAAGTCCAGTTATCCGGGGCTTCTTGGGGACAGGAACAATGATGGACGACTTGAAGCAGGCTGGGATGTGGCATGACTCCAGGGAGGTGTTGAAAATGTCTGAAGACAGGACAGCACTCCTGCGCAGTGTCTTAAGGTGGAGGGAGAAACATCGTCTGGTCCAGCAGCTTTTCGGGGGTTGGGTTCCCGAAATAGTGTGTTAACATCCTGTTCCTGAACTGAGAGAGTGGTGGGGGATGGCAAAGGTGGCCACCGAGGGGGAGTGGTCACCTCAAACCTGGAGTAGAAGGCGTTAAGTTGCTCAGCCAGTTTTCGGTCATTTGCCGCATGGGGGGCTCGGGGCTTATGATTGGTGAGAAGCCGGAGACCCCTCCACACAGAGGCAGGGTTGTTGTCAGAGAACTGCTGCTTCAGACGCGTATTGTAGTGTGATCTGGCTCGAGACACCTCTTTGCTAAATCCATACTTTGCATCTTTGTAGCGCCCTCTGTCACCAGCCCTGTGCGCTGCCTCCTTCTGCTGCCGTAACTGCCTCAGTTTAGATGTGAATCAGGGTTTGTCATTATTGAAAGTGACTTTGGTGTATGTTGGTATAATGCTGTCCTCACAGAATCGAATGTATGACATCACAGTGTCCGTGTACTCCGCCAAACTACCTGAGGCAGCTGACTAAATAGATTATGGGGATCTGGAACTGTCATTTAACTGTACACATATTTTGGTCTGAAACAATGTCCTACCTCCAGATTGAAATGATAAGTACAATCTAGGACAAAAAGTGTTAGGGCAACTCTTTTTTGGATTAATATAAAGGATGAATAAAATGCAAACTCTACCCTTCTCCCCATCTCCTTATCTTTCTCTTTTTCGATGTTTCAATCACACTGTCAATGTTTGGATATCACTTCGTAGTTGACATGGGTAGATACAGTATGGCATGCGACATGGGAGGCTGGTTTATGTCTAGATGCCCTTGTAGGATGCAATAAGATTTAAGTTGATTTGTGCGTTTTCTGATTATTTTTTCCTATTCAAAGTAAAAACATTTGGAAAAAAAAGAAAAAAAAAGAAAGACCCACCCACCTTTACCTTCTTCTTAGACAGCTCTTTCTTTTTGCCCTTTTCAACATCCTGTATTAAAGACGTACGTACACACACACACACACACACACACACACACACACAGTCACAATTTAGGAAGAGGTCAAAGCACGACATGCAAATAAAACTACAGGAGGAAATCCAAAACAAATATAAGTGACAGTTCAGGCAAGTTTGTTCTATCCACTGTCAAACAATTACTAAATAGATGACACCATTTTCTAGAGTTAAAGCTAAAAATCAGTACCATCTTTTAATAGCAGCCAGAGGAGAGGAGTGGAAATATGTTACTAATGGGTAAACAATTTGTGAATATACATTGTTGCTTTTTCATCATAGTTTGGGTTCAAAATGTGAACAGTTTTATTGCTTGCCATTGTTCCTTGACAGTTACAGGAATGTCACTTAAACCTTTTTGATTCTTACATGTCATAAAAGAGTCACAAGTATTAAAGGATTTTCACTATATTATACATATATATATACATATATATATACATATATATATATATACATATATATACACATATACACATACACACATACACACACACACAACCTTTTTGACTACTTTCTCCTCTTCGTCTGACTCATTCCCCTCCTCCTCTTCGTCACTCTGGCCCTGGTTCAGAGCTGCAAAAATGTTCCCACCCTGAAAAATCAACACTGTCAATTCACAATGATGCAGGTTTGAATGTGGAATTAAAATGTTTAGTTAAATTTTAATGGAAAATCACCAATCAGAAATAGAAAAACAGAAAAAAAAAAGTACATAGCATTTATGCGTTGTTATAATATCATGGAAAAATAGGATGGAAATAGCATGGTGATTTAAAAATGCAATAGTAATAACATGGTAATTACTTGTTGAAACTGTCATTCTACTGTACTTCATGGTAATATTATGAATCCCAGCACTGACCCCAAACCTAACCCAGTATGCAGAACATATATGACAAGGTTAGTGTTTTCCCTGATTATAATATGGCCCAACAGATATGGATATTTTTTTGATTGGATGCTGATA